>JADHKR010000023.1:369637-398989 GCA_019925305.1 Sporothrix cf. nigrograna | reverse complement strand
GTTTTTTTTGTACGATCTGCGTCTAAATTTTCGTTTTGTGCGTTTACTTCTTTGTGGGGTGGTTTTTTTTTTTTTTTTAATAAAAAAAAAAAAAAAAAAAAAAAAAAAAAAAAAAAAACAGGCTCACTCTAGCTGGACGTGAGAGTCCCTCGCCATTGCGTCACGCTCTTGAGCCCCGACAAACGAGAACACATAAAGAGCCTGGCTGCTGAAAGCACTGTGAGCTTTGTATCGCGAAAACGACATTTGCCACGGACGTTGGCGCTGCAAGGCCCGGATAACTGCTCTGCCGGCCTAGACCGGCCAGAGCACTGCTAAAGGGTACGAGCCCCCGCAATTTAGCGCCTGCAGGGCGCGGGAGATGCACAAGGCCCTAAAAAGCTTTTTTCCCTTCTTTTTCTTCTTTTTTCTTCAACATCTTTTACAAGACCAGCCGCGCAGCATCATAGACTGGACGATCGAGTGGCGTCTGCCAACGTTTGCGCTCGTCCAACCTCACGCTGGAGATTGTTATTGGCGCACACAAGCGCCGCTCATGTGACGTCATTGACCTCGGCGCCGGAGTTGTGATGAAATGCGACGCGGACACCAGACGGAGCCAGACGGAGCCCAGAGATGCCAGACAGACTGAGCGGTGAGGCAGCGCCGACAATTGGACCCCGGCGGCTGTTTCAGGAACCACGGCGGACAACTAGGGTGGAAGAAAAAAGAAGAGGAGGAGCTTGCCCGTTGGACAAAAGTACGCCCATGAAACGGGAAGCTGACTGTGCCGTCCTCGGAATCGGAAGCGGGCTGCCGCCAGCTCGAGACGGCGTGAACCAGCAACAGGAGAACAAAAACACGGGGAGCTGTGGAGCTGTGTGCAGTATGAGCAGCCCCTGGAGCTGACTGTTTGCTGCTCGAAACCACCTGCGATTCCCTTCCATAGGCAGTGCTAGGAGAGGGGGAGGCGACGAGTGCCTTGCCCAAGTTGAATAGCGTGTTTATGCTGTTGGAGCAGTGCATTGCTCTTGTTACTGTATTAGGGGCCGAAGCCCACTGGCTCCAACGGACGATCGATACAAAGTGACATCGAGAGTAAGGCCGACAACCAGCTCTCATCGGCAACCATGGCCAAATGGTCCTGTTGGAAATTGCTTCCTTGTTCCTCGCGCTCGCTTTTGGTCCTCGCACTGCACTTATCTCACGCAAGGCCCACGTTAAAGGCTCTCGGTGCGAAGAAACGCTTGTAACAAGTACCCAGTGTCTGTAATTAGGACTCTTGCCCGATTAGGAAATCTGCCTCATTGCATATGTACTGTTCGCATAACCAGCATCAGCCAATGGCCGAAAAAGCAGCATAGGACGATTCTGGATGGCAGCACTTTCTCAAAGGGCCCGATTCCATAATAGAGGAAGCGGAGATGAGGAGAGCGCAAAAAGAAAGAAGACAAAGACGACAAGAGCAAGAAAGAGAAAAAAAAAAAAAAAAAAAAAAAAAAAAAAAAAAAAAAAAAAAAAAAAAAAAAAAAAAAAAAAAAAAAAAAAAAAAAAAAAAAAAAAAAAAAGAGAAAAAAAAAACGCATGATAGGAGAAAGCGAATTAGTGCAGCGATCACTGATTTGCACATCACACAGAAAAGAGCCTTGGACGTTTCCCCGCCCCCTTTAACGTCAACGAGCAGCTCGCCCGAGGGAGACGAACAAAGGAGAGCTTCTTGGAAGCTCGGGGCGTCTCTCGTGGTGTTTCCGTATGCCGCCACTTTTGTCGTCCGTTTACACCCTGCGTCGTTCACAGAAGCCTTTTTCATTGCACCTTTTGACCCTGGGCGGTACTCTCGGCCCAGCCTGTCCCAGGACTGCCGGCTTGCAGAGTCCTGGCGCAAAAAGAGAATGCGACCTCGATGCAAGTCATGGAGGGGAGTGGGTTCAAGGGTGGTCGCGCCAGAACAAAGAGCCGGCGGAGACAGTCCACACAGCCCTAGGAGCAGTCTTTCGCACGTACGACTTGCACGGGCATTCACACAAGCTTGCACGGTGTCCGGCAAGCAATTGCAGCGCGTTGCTTGCAAGGCTGTGAATGCGCCGCACAGTACGCGGCGCGGTACTTGTGGATGTGCGGATCTACGGATCGCCTGTCCAGCCTTTTTTTTTGAGCCGATTTTGACGTCTGGACCCGCCGTTCCGTCGTCTGAGATTCTCTCGTTGTATGCTGTATCTCCTGGCCACGACCGACCGCACGCCGTGCGTTCTTTGTCCCTTGCTATCTTTGGGCAAGGAATGCAGGAGGGACAGAAAGATCAGGAGAGACAAAATGACAAGACGCGGAGTTGTTGCAACACAAGAAAGCAAGGCCCGGGAATGAACCAGAGGCGTAGGTCCGGCAGCATTTGCGCCATGGCAGCCGATAGGCTGCGTTCTAGCCGGCAAAGTTTCCGTCCTGTGGCGCTGTTCGTTGTGGAATGAGAAGACGAGAAGCAGACCACATCTTTTCATGACCGAGGTTGTTGTTGAGATAAACGGCGACATAAACGGCGACCTCGGTGGGAGTCACAGAAGAACCACGTCAGTCACAGAGCAGACTCGGCCAAACGACGCAATGGCCCGTCATAAAGTCTTTTGCGCAGGCCGCTGCCTGTCCAAGTCGTGGACAGCAACACATATTCGATCATACTTGTTGAGTTGCGGGGTCGCTTGGACCAGCGCAGTCTCATTTAGCAACGCACCGCAGCGTGCGTTTCCAAATGTCCAGGGCCACGACACAGCAACCAAAGCAGTTTGGCCAAGACCGGACGAGCCGCTTGATTGCCATTGCCCGCATAGGGAAAACAAACGTCTTGGGCCAAACAAGAAACGACGCAGGTAAGAGCAACCCATAGTCGGCTTGGCGAGCAATGCTGTCAAAAAACGGCAGGAACGAGCAACAAAACATTGGGCCGCGCTTATGCCGCCTGGGATCAGCTGCGGCAGGGTTCGTCCCGTCAGTAGAAATCGAAAGAGGAAGCAGCGGCCGGCCACAAAAGCATCTCGACTGCACTTTGCATCTCCCATGCACATGAACTTTACGAGGACGGCGCGGCAGGAACAGGCCTGCCACAATCCCGCATCCTTCAGGATGTACGGGGCGGCGTATTACATGCTCCAATGCGCCGCCGTCCCTTTCGCCGCGGGCGGAGTCTGGAGAGAAAAGGAGCAGCAGCTCCGTTATTATGCGTCTGCGCTTCTTTTGTCGGATGATTCTATATAGTTAAAACATGTAAAGCACGAGCTAAACGATATTATGATATGGTACACTTGTTAAGAAGAGTGTATTGGGCGCGTCAAGTCCAGAACAGGTTGTGTACTCCAGAGTCCAGAGTTAAAGATGCGAAACTGCACTGTCAATAGAAGAGGACAGTATAACGAGACAAGGGTTGTTGTAATCGAAAAGAAATTAACCCAGAAAAGAACATGACGAGCCAAGGGTACGTCACTGTGAGCAAAGATCAAGCGACTCACAGAATGTGGGAGGTGCGCGAGAATCCAGTCCTGCGGCATTGGACCCTCATCCCCAGGGACCGTTCTTCTGGGCTGTCCAGATAATGCACGCAAATCCGACATTGGTAGCGGCTTAAAAAATAAACGCTTGACTGGCTATCAAAGTACATATACACAGATTTCCCTCCAATTGCTTTCTTTGAACTTGTCTTTGCCGTCCCTCTCGCAACGCCTTTTTTGTTTTCCCTGTGCTTCTGTTTTGCATTTATCTCTCCTTCCTGTTTATCTTTTATCTCTCCTTCCTGTCTATCTTTCTTTATCTTTGCGCACTGATAAAGAGGCCGCTCGATTCTGCCCGACGAGTTGATTGAGCGGAGGGAAAGAAGAGGGGCAATAGGGCAGCAATCGCAAGCCGAGACGGCTTCGCATCGTCCAACTTGGCTTTCTTACCTCGTATCACAGCTTCGCCTCGCCCCCTCCACATGTTTCTTCTCTTGTTTCTTATGTCTTACTATGCATTTCTTCGGCCACCAATACCCGGGAAACCTTACCGTACGAGTAGTTTTGCGTGTTATGTCCAATAAATCCACTGTCGGAAGAGCAACCGACATTGAAACACAGGTATTTGCAAGTCGGGCGAGAAGACGTAATCTGCCAGAAACGGATTAAACGTTTGTCTCTCTCGGCCTTGCTTGGCACCTCTTGACCGGATCCTGTCCTCACATTCCCAGACTGTGCAGCGTGCGTCATTCACTTTTTAGCAGTATGTAGGGAGCGTATAGGAGAAGCCAATTCCAAACTCAAGGACGAGGGTGCTTCTGCAAGGGTCAGGCGGGGCAAAAGGCCTATTTCGTCCGATGAAATGAGAAGCAAACAATGAGGAGGCACGGGATGGAAGGGTGTAGATAAAACAGGCAGACATCCTACGAGTGCGCTGGCCGAGAATTCTTGGCAGAGCAGAAAGGGAAAGAGCGCCGAAAACGCAATGTTCTTGTGCAACACTGTAAGAGGCTTGTCCGGGTTTCTGTGTGGTATGCGCGAGACTATGTTTGATGATGGCGTCTGCCGGGAGCAAACATGCGTTAACCGTCGAATCCTGATGCAATCCCTTGTCACAGGCTTTCAGAATGCATATCAACAGTGTGCTGTGCTCAACTAACCCTATCATTGCTGGATGTCGATACGGGGAAAAGCAATAAAAGCCGCCTCCGACGTTTGTATGCCATTCCCCAGAAAAAAAAGAAAAAAGAATGTAGGATCACTATCGGATAAGAACTGTCTAGGTGCGGGCGTGGCTTCGTGCATTCTCCGGGAATATATTGCATCAGAATCATCATAGCCTGGCAACTTTGATCGACGTCTTGAAATTAATTCAGTGTGGGCGTGTCTGACATGACTCTGACTATTCGGTTTTTTTACTGATTGCAGGGCCTCTTTGCTTGCCTCAAGACGGCACCCTTAAAAGCTGTACTCGCCGTCTCCGAAGAGGTTTAAAATCAGCGGGTTCCCATCTTAGCTTTTTGTAATTGTATTTTGCCGCCTTTAAGTTCAAGCCCCGACGTTCAAGGCGTCACAAAAGAGATGCTGTCGAAATGTCTCTTAGTTTTCTGTATTGGCCTGTACATAAAACAGTATTGGGGCTCGTTTTATTGGGGCATTCAGAAGCTCTCGTGGCGCTTCTGCCTTGCTCCCTGCAGTCGTGAGTTTGGCCTCGTGCGGAAGCCTTATTTGTACTTTTTGGCTCCAATCCTTTTTCTCTCCAATTCCGTATCTCTACAAGACATGTGGCGCATATTTGACAACGTTTTGTATGGATAGCCTGATAAAAGCCGCTCTTGAAGTTTCTTTTGCAACATTACTACCCAAGGCCAGCGTGGGCGGTTCGCTATGTTAAACTACCATAATGAACAGCTCTGTGTCAACAGTTGGACATAAACCTCTCGGGTCAGCTTATTTAATTGCAAACATGCTACTCGGTGCCGAATGACAGCAAGGCTTTGTTGAAACACTTGTCCTTGAGTGTAAGGAAACGAGAATATACGAGTATATTTCACCTCGAGCTCAAATATCTACTGTATATGCCGTCTGCTGATATTGTTACATTCACAACGTATTCGGACTGCCGAGCACAGGCTGCACGGCTATGGAGTCCGGCACGCCCGACAGCCATCGTAGTGACAGAAAAGAAAAGAAAAGAAGGCGATGGGCACAATAGTAAATTCACAAATGGCTTTCGAAAATATAGTACTTTGATGAGATGACGTAAAAAAGTGTTTTCAATTGGCACGGAAGAAGGAAGGATTGCCGACCGCTGTGAAGTGAGATGACGCTGTCGCGGCAAGCAAAACCCTGGCTGTCGGACCACGAATACTCCGTGTCCCGCCACAGCAAACCCAAACCCGGCATCTCACGACAGAATGCACACATCTAGGGAAACAATTGCTACATTTAAACACGTCGTTTTCAGGCGAGAATTTCCGTACGTATGCCGACATAAATCCATCGAGGCGGACCATGCGCCGCTTGTTGCTTGCTTCCCCGTCGTTCTGGGATGGCATCCCGTGAGAATACGAAACCAGAGCGGCGGGCACAGACAGTACGCGCAATGCGCGCGTCTGCGCCTCAAGTCGCGCAGTGAGACTGCATGACTAAACTATAAATTGTTTCCCATTCCTCTCGTATGCTCGTATGGAATCGAGTATGAGAAAGGGCCGTGATACGAAGCAGCCTGCCGGAGGAACAGGATCGCGGCAGGCATCGTATGCCAGTCTTGTTGCGTGATCGTTCCTTTTACCTAGGCCCGTTGTGGCTCGTCTCACCCGTTTACTGCAGGGCGCGTGTATGGGGTAATGGGGCCAGGAGCGTGGCCGAGACACCAGGGGTCGCACGCAGAGAACACGCCGTAATACAAGCCAGCTTTCCTTCCAGCTACAACAGACTCGGAGTGTCCCATTGTTCCGGCTCAAATAGCCCTTTTCACATTCAGAGCGTCACCGTACGTATACACTGCTTTGTCAGGGATGGAACGTCGGTTGTTGCTTATCGGGCGGTTGCTTTCTTTCGTTTGGGAGGAGGGGTAGGTAGGCTTCGTAGGGCTGCTTGGCGCAAAACACCAACAACCAACAGTGTACGTCGTATGTTGAATGAACCCCACGACATGGTGTCTTGTTTGGGAATTCGTCTGCGGGCACACTACTGGAAAGTATGACCATTGCTTTGTACATGTTGGCGGCCAGAAAGGTGATAAAGAGGGAGGAGAGGGATGAGGAGGAGAAAGGGTACCACTTGCAACACAATGAGGTGGAATTAATTTGCTGAAGATGACAACAGAATGAAAACCGAATGAAGCATACCTGGAAGCAAAGGCAACTGGCGTGCATATGCACAACTGGCTCGGATTCAAAACTAAAAAAAAAAAAAAAAAACTAAAGCCGGCCGGTGTGTAACCACACCCAAGGGGGGCGTACAGGATCTTGGTGGACAGGGCGTGATTGAAAGAGAAGCGTGCATACGTCGTGCATGCTGTCAAGAAGCAAATGTTGACAAGTTGACAACCCTTGAGCACGCAAGCTAGAAGGACAAAAGGATTCGCTTGCATCAAAATGCATCCACAAGGGCTGGGAACAGGCCATTTTCGGGGCCAAGGTGTGCAGCACAGGACAGGCCCGGTAACGGAGAAGGCGGAGTGCGTAATAGAGAAACAAACGAGAATGAGGCAAGAAATACGAGCACGGAGAACGACATACGAGCAGATGCTACCATGCGGCGGAACCGAGAGCCGAGAGCAAAGGGATGGCCTCGCCAGATAAAGAACAAAGGCACGGGGGCCGGATGTGACGCCGGTGCCGCCCACAGGCGAGGACGAGGCTGGCCAAGAGTCTTCAAGGGTACGTTTTTATTATGGGCTGTCCGTGTTTTGCGCACTGCCTCGTCCCTGCGGCCTCGGGATTGGCCCGCGAACCAGGGCGGCGGAGAGACGACCAACGGCAACAAAAGGCAGAGCCACCACGCCGAGTCAAAGAAACAAAGCAGCCCGAGACAACAGGCAGGGCCCAGACAAAGACTGTAAGCTCTTGGACGAAAAGGGAAAACAACAGCAAGGGAGGCCGTCAGCCCACAAAAGGGGGACAGAAAGTTGAGAACATGGCCCGGTTGGGACACATAGGCCCAAGACGGCTAGGCCTCGCTTGCCAACAGCTGTGGAGTTGCTGGGAGAGAAGCTGTCAACTCCTCGTACTCGCACGTACGGCTCCGCTCCGCGCTAATGCCTGGCCGCTTTGCCGCTGCCGGGGCGAGAGAAACGATGGCCTCCGGTATCAGTGGGGATGATAAACGACGCCGGAGGTCGTCTCCAAGCGAGCGTCTCGGTGCTCTGTGTCGGACGGTGCTCTGTGTTTGGCGGGCTATCTTGTTCTCGTTTCTCTGGTTTCTCCATTTCTTTTCTGTGACGTTCTGCAGACGTGGGTGGCTCTTTCCCTTTCCTGCGGTTGCGGCCCCTTGGAGGTTGGAGCTACGCCTTATTACGCTAACCGCCGATACGGTTGACGATGGGGCAAGTGCCACCCTGCCGGGCTGCCACCCGTACCACGGAGTCGCCGTGTCTTTTCTCTATTCTTTCTGCGTCTGTTTTCGTATTAAACGGCCGAGCGCAAGTGTGCCGCTCTTAACGTGGCGTGTGCGAGAGTGGGCGCGTTGCGTCGTTCGATTCGTGCTTTTCCTTCTCGTCTCAGATGATATGCGCCCGGGTATGCGCTTCTCTTCCACGACGGCAAGGGACAAAGACCCCGAAGGAGAGATTGCACAAACGCCGTGGGTAGCGAGAGGCTGGACAACAAAGGCTGCTCTGTGCGCTGCTCTACGACGTATATGTATGGCTATTTTCCAATTGATGTCGACTTTGCCTTTGTTGCTTGGAGAGTCGTTGCTTCCTTGTCTGCCTTGCCTTCCGCTCTGGGCGGCTGCCCCAGTTATGACCCCACGTGTTTGCGTTTTGCAACGAATTAGAAGGGAAGGAGCGACCAGGAAAAGAATGTAAAAAGAAAAAAAAAGAAGAAAAAAAAAGATTAACAGGTCTATCCTACCTCGCTTCGACGTCACAAAAAAGTAGAAAAAAAAACCCTCAAAAATCCAGAAAAACAAGCACAGACCGAACCCATTGATAGTAGCTCGTTTATCTTGAGCCTTTGATGTGGTCCATCTTCGGATCCCCCAATTTCAGCCACCATTCCCATCAGAACTATCACGCTTTGAGGAGGGGAGGCTACAGAGGAGGGAAGCTCTCGGCGCTTGCCTGTCAGACAACTTTTCCTGGATGGGGAAAAGTAGTCAACTACTCTAGATACACGTCCCTTGTTTTTGTGGCTTTCTTTCCCTCAGTTCTGAGTCTTTTGTCACGCAAAAGTCAAGGCAAGGCGACGTTTTAGTTATCGCCCAAGCCGTCTGCTGGCGAATCAGAGGCTGCGGAAGCTTTTCCTGTCTCATGATTCCAGGTTCGACCATCTACTCTGTCGTATGTAATTTGCACACGCGGCGTCTGAAGAATTGCGTGGTTTCGCCCCTTGGCAGACGGATGACGCCGCGCCCTGCAGCCCTCCCTGCATATCACCATCTTGTTGGGCCCTGGCGCCTCGTTTTCTGCAGCAAAGCCGTGTAGAAGAGGCAAGTCGAAGAGAGAGGAACACAAAAGAAGAAAGCATGACTCCAATGCGCCTGCAACCAAGCGTGCTCGTGCAGATCCCGCCCACGTCCCACTTCTATCCCTTGCCTCCGTCCTGTCACTGTTCCTTGCGCATGGTCGTGGAAGACGGGGGCGTAAAGAACCGTCCAACTCCGCTTGCGAGCTCGAAAAGCAACTCCGGAAAAAAGAACCGGTTTGTCACCTTCTACGGAATGGATAACGGAACAGCACGGAATTAGAACGTATACTTTGTACAGGGAGAGGCATGGTCTGGACCTGGACCCGGCGTCTGGGCAAGGATGGAGAGAGTTGAGAGGTGCCGAGTACGACATAATTCCTCATACCTATCGTAGTGTGGTAACCGTCCCGATCGACAACGTCGCTAGCTGGCGGTCGATAAACTCTGGAGTCGCTAAAACAGGGACGAACTCGACTCTTTTTGTTTTTGTTTTCATCGTCTTTCTGTCAGAGGCACGCGGCCTCCCGCGCTTTTTCGTCTTTCCCCTCTCGCTAACGTCAGAGGGAGGGAGGGGAGGGGGGAGACGGCTGGACTCGACGTGAGGATCTAGTCCATTGGAGCTTGGGCCACGGCTGGGGAGCTTTTTGCAAGGACAAAGGAAAACAAAAGCACGAGCAGCTCTCTCCACGAGCTGCATTGGTCTGGATGCAGAGCCCATTCGAGTTCTGCGTGCACGGATAGAGGGCTGCACTTACTCGCAAAGGAAGGTTGTGCTTTCACCACTAGTCTGTCTTGCATTCGGTATATGCGTGTAGGCCGCAGACAAAGAAACAAGAGGCAAAGACAGGGATCCGCAGTCCCATCCGTCTGTCGCGCAGGACATCGGACATCTCAACAAGGCCGTGGTTGCTATGCGCGCAAAGTGTGGGCTCAAGATGCGACCGGTCCTTTGGAGACTTCAGGCTGGGTTCGTTGCTGCAGATGTGGTATTCTTCTCGGCCTCTCCTTTGCAGTTTGCCTCCGCAATCGTGTACGTCGTATGTGCATTGCCATGCATTCTTCACCGCATCCCACTAGCCTCTGAGTTCGAGCCCTTGGGTCGAGTTATATCGTTCGTATCGGGGAGCCGTCCGCACACACTAGAGATGAACGACCACCAGAGGTTGCAGCTCAACGCAGGACACGCAGGACTTGCATGTCTAGGCGCAGCTGAAGAAGAAAAAGAAAAAAAGGACGGCCGAGGCCCACAAGACTCGATCGTGATTGGGATGCAGGAAATGGAAAAGAAGGGAAAAACAAAAGAACTTGGTAGGATCAGGTGCGGACTTTGGAATAAGCGTTGGACATGGGGAAGACGGCAGTTTGCACTACAGGCCGTACCCTGCATGGCATGGGGTTCGTGGTCTTTTTTTCTTGGTCTGGGCACTCAACGTCGCAGTACGTCGTATACGACGTAGATGCACGGCAACGCACACGCCCACGGCCAAACGCAACGAGGCAAGACGAAAAAGCCCAGGACACGGCCGGCCTATAACACAGCACTGTTGCTTAGCATACGCCAGGCAAGAGGACGTTTCAAGACGCAGCCTGCCATCCGTTCTTCAGCCAAAGACGTCGACATTTCAGCCACAAGAGGACACTTCCATTCCCTCTTTGCCCTGCGTGGTCGCAGCGGCGTGGTCGGCCCGAAGCCAGCCCAGTTTGTACATGGTGCCAGCGACGAGAGAAGAGAGGCGGAAACAAGGAGCAAGGACAGACAGGTGGCTCCATCCAGGCGTCCTCTTGTGTCTTTCTTTTTTCCATCATTCCGTCGAAGCGAGCCAAGCAAGCGGAGACAGGTACGGAGCCATGAGACGGAGCCATGAGACAACGAGCAAAGACAAGATGAAAACGAGGGCGTGGGGTGGAGAGGACGAGTGACAACAAGCCAACGCTCATGGCCAGGAGCCGAGTCAGCAAAGTGATGCATGATCCAGGCATCGCGGAAGCGTCGGCAAGCTGCGCTGCGGACGCGTGGGCAACAAAAGAACCGCAACGGGGTGCCAAGCGTGGTCGCAGCCGTGCCTGTTGCTGGCCGCGCATGGTCAAGCAAGGAATCTGGCGGAGACCAACAAAGGCAAGGAAGGTGTGCTCGCAAAGACGGCTGCATCACGGTATGCAGGAGGGGGAATAAGCCAGTTCGTGGAAAAAGAGGAGTCTGCATTTCTCGTGTTATGACATGGAGCCCGTGTGCCTTGCGCGCTTTTGCACGCCTTTCTGTGCAGATCCCTACGCCTTGGGCAGCTTGGCCAGCCCGGCATCGGCCTGCTGCACGCCGGCCGCATAGTCCAGGGTGACGCTCAGGGCCCGCGCCTCCTGGAACCGGCGCGCGGCCTCGCGCGCGTCGCCCAGCAGAGCGGCAATGTCGCCCAGGTTGCACAGGGCCACGGCGCAGGCGGTGTCGCACTCGGGCGTGCGCGCATCGCCCGCCGTGCTCGTTGCGTGCTGCAGCGCGTTCTGTGCCCACCGCTGGGCCGTCTCGTAAAAGGCCTTTTGGGCCTCTGCCGTGGTCACGGGCGATCCCGGCGTGGACGCCTTGTCCAGGACCGAGCCCGCGAGCGTCTCGTACGGCGGATACACCGGGTGCTGGGCAAATGTCACGGCAATGTTGTTCACTGGCCGGGTTAGCAATGTGCAGGGGCGAAGCGAGGCGAGGGGGGCCGAGAAGAAGATGGGGCGAGCCACATACTGATGACTGCGCTGTGGCACGGGTCGGTGCAGACACGCAAGGCCTGGAAAAAGAGCGGCAGCGCCAGCTGGAACTGGTTTCGTGATTCGTAGCTCTGGCCGAGGGCTGCAGCTTTGGTTAGAGACGGACACTCTGGGTCTGGGGGGAGGGCACCGGCAAAGACTCACACTCGAGGGAAGCGCCCATCTCCAGGGGGGTCATCCACTCGCCCTCGCCGTCCCGGAGACCGTCGACGGCCCGCCGCCGGAACTCCTTGAGGGCCGTGTCAACCGACCACACGAGCCGCTCGTGCGACTCGTCGGGCTTGAGCACGTGCTCGTCCGCATACAGCGCGCCCAGCTTGACGCTGGTGCCAATCGCCTTGCGCAGGATGCGCGAGCGCCGGCCCCAGATGGTCTCTGCCTCGGGCTCGTCGCTGCCGTCTTCCTTTTTCGTCCTGCCCGTCAGCAGCCGCGGGGGCAGCCGCGGCGACAGGGCGACCGCCGCCGCGTCGGGCCCCTTTCGGTCTCGCTCGTCCTGCTCCATCGAGTCCACCCAGCGGTTGCAGTCTGCCAGCACCTGCTCCAGCACCTTGATCGCGGGCTCGTACAGCCCGACCGTCTCCATCCACGCAGCCACCTGGATGCGGATGCCGAGGACGTCCTCGGAGAAGGGGTCCAGCTGCAGGTTGTTGCACTCGTCCAGCGCCAGCTGGTAGTTTTTCAGCGCCCGCTTGACGTCCGGCTGGTAGTTGCTGAAGTACAGCGCGCGCCGCAGATACTTGGCCACGGGCGGCGGGTACCGCGTAAACTGCCGCGAGTAAAAGTAGGTAAAGTAGATCTTGATCACGTACGCAAGCACCAGCGCGCACGCAGCAAGACTGCACGGTCAGCAGTCAGCAGCGGCCTGTGCATGCGCGAGGGGGCGGAGGGAGGGCGCAACTCACATGGCGAGAGCAATGATCAGCTCCTCCGGGTCCGACTTGTAGAGCGACCGCAGCGTCTGGCCCTGGAACGGTGCAAAGAGACTCCGCACGCTGCCGGCAAACGCCCGCAGAAGCACGCGAAAGACCCCTCCGCGGCCTCTTGGCGGTGGCGGCGGCGGCGGTGGCCGGTCTCCGGAGCCATCGCGGCCCTGGCCATACCGGCTGTTCCGGGAGCCCGTCGATGTGTGCCGGATCGGGTGCGCGCCAACAGCCACAGCAACGGCCGGCAGCTGCTGCCTCCGCTCGCTCGGAAAACAAACGTGTGCGCTGATACTCCGGGCCTGGCCCAGCTGCAGCCGGATCTGCACCGGCAACGTCGCCGGCGGTGCCGGCGGCGAGAGTTGTCGCCGGCGCGGCCATGCCCTGCGCGAGGACGCCAGCGTCGGCGCACGTCCGGCCAGCGGCCCTGCAAGGCGGACGTGTAGGCAGACGTGTGCTGCTGCCATTGTGTTTGGCATGTTGGGGGCTCGACAAGACCAGCGTCGGCTCCTGGTTTAGCTTTGATGTTTGCAGACGCACGATGATTGGCCAAAGAACGGTCACGTGCTGCTGTGATCGCGACACGGTGTGGGTACAGTGGGTACACAGTTCTCTTACAGTGCGTGCTCCGCAGCGCTTCAGATGCGGATGAAGAACCGCCCAGTCTTATGAGAATCATTTTGTTTTACGAGTGCTCACTGCATGGGATCAATGAACCCGAGATATTCGTCGTCGCAGCGTGTTGTGTTGCTACCTAACGCCGGTCCAGGAACAATCACGTGAAAGCTTTCGAAACTCAATTTACCGAGCCTCCTATTCGTCTAATATGAGCTCCGCAGTTTCCCCCCGTCGCTCTTGCCCGCCCGGATCGCCCACCACGACCCCACCCGACGCAAGCGGCAGGAGCACACACAAGCCTGCCGAGTCCCGCTCGTGCCTGCCATTTGCCATTCTTTTAGCAATTGCGTTGGTTGTTGATCTCAAACATCATCAAGCCAAATTTCACAAGACGCACACACAACAGCTTGACGACAAGCATCGCCTGTAGTTGGCCACGTCCAGAGGTACAGACAACCACAGGCTCTTGCATTCGCCTCATCTAGCCGTTGGGTCTATGCTAGCAGCTTTTTGCGCTTGCACCTACACGGACCTCTCGCCTCCGGCCTCTGCTCCAGGACTGACCAAGCTCAGACTCGCTTCTGTGCACTGAAAGTCTGCATCTCCCCGCATTCGTGCCACACAACCATCGCCATGGCCGGCAAGTTTGAGCCCAAGACGCCAGTCAACCTGCAGCCACCCAAGGATGACCCCATCACCTTGGAGGAGCTGGCAGCCGCGAACGGTGAGCTATTCCGGCCAAGGAGCCAACGAGAAATTATCTGAACGGAATGCCTTTTTTGTTCTCCTGCTGACATCCCAGGCGTTGATGGTGGAAAGTGCTACGTTGCGATCAAGGTAAGACACGATGAACTCTGCAAGAGCCTGTCCTTTCTCGCGTCTCCTTGCACTGGACACGGCGGGGCAAGTGAGGAGGATTCTGTGTGCTTGTTTGTGCCTTTGTATTTCCCGGTTTGACTGCCGCGGTCCCTGTTCCTGACTGTGCTTCCCCTGCCACAGGGCCTCGTCTACGATGTGACCGGCAACAAAGCGTATCAGCCCGGCGGATCCTACAACGGTGAGTTGTCTTTTTCGTCTTGTCCATCATGCAGCTTTCCACGGGCCTGCTGAATACTGAGCCCCCCCTCTCCCCCTCCCCAGTGTTCGCCGGCAAAGACGCTTCCCGCGCCCTGGCTCTGTCCTCGACAAAACCGGAGGATGTCCAGTCTGTGTGGCAGGACCTCGACGATAAGGAAAAGGGCGTCCTCAACGACTGGATCACGTTCTTCTCGAAGCGCTACAATGTTGTTGGCAAGGTCGTCGGCGCAACAAATACCGACTAGACGGATGCCTGTAGACGATCCTTAACGATGAGGGCCGGGAAGACCTGTGGGGTCAGGTGAACCACATTGCCACAGAGCGAAGCACAACGCAGAGGGTTTTGTATTTCACAGTCGACAAATTCATATATTTTTATTGCTTTTTTATATCCTCACACCTTTTCTCGCCTCCCTTGCCCCCTGCTTCGTCACACAGCCCTGTCGGGTTGGTGTCAGACAGCGTCGGACGTTTAAAAACGGTAACGCCGTTATTTGTGTATATGTGTACGTGTATCTACTGCCCTGCCCTTTGATTATTTTTTTTTCTCATTTCCTAGTTCTGTCAGCAACAGGACTTGCCAGTCAAATGTCGTCTTGCATAGAAGTAAACTGCGGGAGTATGGAGACACAGCAGCACGGTGGACACCAGCCGGTGATGGGACGACCAAAGAAGGGTTCAGAAAGCAGAAAGCAGAAAGAAGCAGGAAGCCGAACGGAAGCACGATGCGGGCGATTTCTGACATCTGACAAGTGGCACGGCGAATGTCTCTTCCCACGATCCTCGCGTTTCGTAAGCCGTGCAGTGTACGGCCAAGAAGGCAGTGTCGATTCTGGCGGATTCCGGACCCTGGAAAGATGCTATGCTTTTCGGTCTTATTCAAAAGATCGAATTTGACAACTGAGAGTTTGTGCCAGCCATATGATTTGGTCCATGACAATACGTCTCGACAGCATGGGATGATCGGAGCCGCTGATGCCCTCTTGGAATGTGCCATATGTATTTGTGCATGGCACAAAGTGGTTTGAAAGGCCTCAACTAAGCCAGAAAACCAAAAAAAAATACCATGCAACGCTGCAGAGAGAGAGCGCAGTTAAAGGATACATGGGTGTCCATGAGAAGACCTAGATGAATTCTCTTTCCAGAGGGGCCTCACAGCGTAAGCATGTATTTTGAGTGCAAGACATAAAGAATTGCTTACCTGGATCTCCGAGACTGCTCCTAGTAGGAAGCATATTGGCCCTGCGTGTCTTCCATGTTGCATTCCGAGGACGTGGAGGACGCCGATGACATGAACGGGCGCTTTGCTGCGCAGGACTGGCAGTCCACCTGCTGGTCCCAGACATCTCTGAGCCTCGAAATGCCAAAGCACTGGTGGTTGAGGTCGTTGCGCGCCAGATGGCAGTATGACTTGAGGCGCTTCAGGGAGCAGCCACAGTTGAAGAGATACTCTTCGTATTCGCACATGGTGGGAGGAGCGCGTGGGTGCTTGGAGAGGGAGAATCAACAAAGTAGTCGTATGGTCGTTTCGAGCTGGCGAGGAGCGGGTTGTCTGGTCAGGAAGACAGAAAGAGGTACACGTGCAGTGTGATATGACATGGAGAGGGGGACAAAGCAAGAGGCAAAGGAAAACGACAACACTGCTGTCAAGAGGGGACGCCTATTTATCATTTTCAGAGTCATGAAATTCCCTCCTCGTGCTTCTCTCCTTGTCGAATATTCAACTGCCTCCATGTAGATAGTGCTCTTCCTCTTTTCATGCTGCCTTAGTTCCAACAGCCTCCTGCAATAGAAGCCGAAGTGCATCGGCAGTCGTACCGAGAGAGGAACATGTAAGCGAGCATTGTTTGTCGGTGGCTCGCTTTGACAATGGTAAAAAAATGACAGAATCCAGCCCCGATGCCGAGGGGGCGTGAAAGGGGGCGTGTGTGTCGGACCACATCGGCCTGGACAAGACGAGGGCCCGGGAGACGCCAAGACGAGGAAGGAGAAACGCGGAGAAGGCCAAGAAAGGGAAAAATAAAAATAAAAAAAATAACAGACTTGTTTGTTGCCGTTGTGGCTTGCTCAACCAGTCGTTTCCCATCTATTTTTATTTTATTTCTTTATTTCATCTCGTCTTTGGCCATTCGTTCGTTCCATTGCAACCCACACCAACTGGGGCCCATCCCTTCCACGGGCTTTCAGTAGGTACTTTTGTACCGCTATTGAATAAAATAAAATAAGAAAATAAACAAGGAGCAAGATGGAACCTATCGCTTGCCCTCCGTCTTGTCTTTTGCCTTGCATACCTGTGCATGGGCCCCCACACCCCGTCCATACCCTTGAACTACCGGCCCGAGATTTGGCGTTCACGGCCCATTTCAAGAGCATGATGAAGAAAGGCGCAAACGTACAGGGGCCTCTCATGCACAGCGTAGCCGCCTATTGTCGGAGCTGAAAACCGCGGACGGAAAGACGCCTTCCCCGAGTGCCTGCATGCAGCTGTCCGAAGCAGTTGGCTGGGGGCATCAGAGGACACGTTGGCTTGGTCCTGTTTGTTCTCTCAGTAGTCCAGGCAGCTGAAATGCCAGGACTCTTTAACTGTGAGCTCGTGTTGTCGTGGTATCAAACGTTTCCACACATGGCTGGGGACGTAAATTAGCTACACGAGGTCGATGATAGGCGAGAAAGAGCAATCCTTGCTCGAGCTGCACTGCTGGGAGCACAAGTAGATGAAGGACAATCTACTCGTAACGCCTCTGGTGCCAGGTAGCATTGCATCTTGGAACATGACGCCGTCACAATGGCTTCTTTGCTCTGAAGCCGGGCCGTTGCAGTGTTACCAGTGGAGCAAGGTATTGGATCATTGTCTTGTCTGGGTGGTTGTAGTCAGCAAGTCCGGCTTTTCTTTTCTCTTTCCTCGACTCCCGCTCAAGAAAAATAACAAATTCGCACTCTCAGTTGTCAGGTGGAAGGAGGAGAGAAAAGGGTGGAGAGCGGACCGTTTGACAGCTGCACGCTAAGAGGAGAGGGGGTGGGTGATGCATGGCTGGCAAGGATGAAGACCATGGGAAAGAAGCTTGTTGTCGAAACAAGGTTCATAGTGGGCGTGCTGGCAGTCCCCATCAAACCACTGGGCCGGTCAAAATGGCACCGATCGATTCCACTGCCCATCTACCCAGCTAACCACGATCTGGTTCGCACAGCAGACAGCCCGGCATCTACTGTTTCTCTGTTGCCGCGGCACCTACCGTTGAGACTGCTACCATGGGTTACCACCGGGACACAAATCAAGATCAAAGACCCGATGAGATGCGGCCTCGGGGCAATGGCAAGACAAGATAAAAGCCGGCTAATGTGATCGTAGAGAAAACGACAGAATGCACCTGACGGGGGCAAGAGCTATCTACTATCCACATCTCTCACCGTGCCCTTTCCAAGCACTGCATACGAGTACGAGTATTTGGCCTCGCCTGTTTGACTCTTGCCAGCTTTGCACCTTGTCGCCTTGTGGTGTGGACGTGGGGGAGGGGGGGTGTGTGAGCGGGCACGCCTCATTTTATGGCCTTGTCCCTTTTGCTTTCCTTGTCCTGAGGGGCTTACTTTGCCTCTGTTCTTTGAGGATAATCTTTCTTTTTTTCTGTCTGAGTATAAGAGAAGCAAAAAAGAAAAGAAGCAATATTCATGCTACTCAATTTGTCTTTCTCGTTTCCTCCAAGACCGTAGATAGCAGCCGGATGGTGACAACCTCGATTGGCGGTGTATATTTTTCTTTTCCTTTCTTTTGTCTTGGCAGAAGCGCCCGTTTGAACGGCCAACACATCATGCACAAGCCACAGACTTGCCACCGCTACTGGCAGGCACACGGCCGACCCTGCACGAATCAAGCTTTGGATGGGAGACTCGAGCAGAGTTTTCAAGTCACGATGACTCTTGGATTCGATTCGCAAGAACATCGAGGCGTCCACGCGTCCGGCCGCCTCGAACTCCTGCACTTTTATCGTATATGTACTGTTTCGTTTTCAGCACGCTGGGTCTGGTTGGCTGGGCGGACGAGCGGTGTGACGACAGCTTGCCCAGAACGGCATGCGAACCCTGGCCCGCTTGGGCAGGGCTGTGTCGTTTGCGTTTCTTTTACATAGTACAAGTATTGCTCGAGGCCGCCGTGTACGAGTACTGGTAAAAATCGACACGCCCATCTTTCTTCGACTCGAGTGCATCCAAGCAGCTGCTAATAATGCATTTGACTAGTTTATTTACCCGCATTTTTCCTCGGCCGTGTCGTTGGGCATGTTTGTTTATATTCATTCTTTGGTCCTTTCTTCGACTCGTTCTTTGATTCTTTCGTCGACTCTTTGATTTTTCTTTTGAGACATTGTAATGTTGGGTTGCACTTTCCTTGCGAGTGATACTCCATCCTATTGGGGCGCAGCACGCCGCACCTGCCGAGGAGCAAATGCGCCCAAGCACTGGCCCCGCTCGTCCAGCCTCGTTTTGCTTTTGGCAGGCACGACGCCCTACACAACGCAAACAAAAGGAGCAAACGTCAGCGCCTTCCTATTCCGTCCATCCCTCGAGGCCCAGATGCAACTCGCTTCGTGACCACCAAACATCCTCATCCGTTCGCTGACGTATTCGCTGCCGTCGGTGTGCTGTGCCTGCGCGTGCCTGACAAGCGAGGCCCGGCGCGGCACCTCGCCGTTCCTCGCGCACTGCTTTTTCGCCCTTGCCGTTTTTGGCGCACGGCCCTCGCGCCGCACTTCCATCCCCCCCTCTTCCCGGGGGCGAGCATCGCCGCGCAGGCCGTCGCGTCGCCAAACCGATACGGCCCGCAGCCGGCTGCTCTGGCTGGCTCCAGCTGCCCCGGCGTGCCGTCCCGGGCAGCTGGTCGCGGAGCCACCGCGCTGCCGGCTCGAGCATGCGCATCGCATCTTTTGCTGTCTCGGAGCCAACGACAAGCCATCCGCGGCTGACGCCCAAGATGGTCCGGCCTCCGATGAGCTCCAGCAGGCATGGCGGGTCCATGTTGGTGAGGTCCTTCTCTTTTTGAGCTTGCCGTTGATCGTCTTCTTGCAAACGCTGACAAGCCTCGACCGGAATGCAGCCGCCGCCGCCGCCGCAGCCGTCGGACTTCCACGGGCTGCCGCATTCGATGGCAGAGTATGTCCAATCGAACGAGGGGCCTTTCAATGAAAAGACACAGCGCCCGAGAGGAAGCAGCGTCCCGTTCGTTCCCGTGTCCCCCTTTCCGCGTCCGCCGATGCGGGAGGACTCTACGTACGGCACCATCAGTGCGCACGGAAAGCCGAGCACGGGGCGCCGCTCGGTTGGCGCCAGATCCGACGTGTCGCAGCAGAGCACCTTTGGGCATCCGTTTCCCATGCCGCTCGAAAGCCAGACGAAACTGATGGAGCCGCCGCCGGCTGCCTCGCCAGCCACCGGGGCTCTCGGACAAAGCGGCGGCCAGGCCAGCGGAACGAGCCATCTGCTGTCCCGCGACGGAATGTTTGAGCCCCCCCTGAGGTCGTTTGCCGCGACAGATCTCGTCAGCAGCCAGGACTTCAACGACGTCCAGAGTCCGGGAGAGGGGGATGTGCACGAAGCCGACTACACTGTGGACGGCCAGGGGCAATATCGCTGCAACCTGTGCCCTTTGGACCGGCAAAAGCCTCGCAAAACCAGGTCGGAGATGATGCAAGTCTTATTGCCCTTACTGGACATCCTTGCCGTGTTCCGTGCTAACAGTCTTGTGACCGTCACAGGAAACACATTCGGACACACAAGAAGCCTTTTAAATGCACCGTCCCTTCCTGTCCAAAAGCCATCAATGGTTTCTCCAACGAAGTGGATCTGAGACGACACCACGATTCCCGCCACAAGAACATCCAGACACTGAAAAGCTATTTTGTGTGCAAACTCGGCGCCTGCGCATACAAAACAAAGGCGTGGCCCCGCTGGGACAACCTGAAGAAGCATTTGCACGACGTCCATGGCAAGCCAGACGAAGATCGTAACAAATACCGTTTCACGTACGCCATTGCCCGTTCCTTTTCCGCATCACATCTGCCTTTTCTGTTGCTTGCCGCTCACAGTCTGTTGCTAGAAACCCTGTGTCGCAGAGCCATGACCTGGCAGGCATCGAGTCCTTGCCTCCGCCAAAAACCTCCATCACCGGCAACGATGTCGAGGGCGAGTGTGACGATGAGCTTGACGAGTTCATGCGCAACCCGCCAAGCACCATGCCGAACAGCTCCCTGGCACTACAAGCGCAACCGCTGCCAGAGAGCCGGGACCGAAATAAAAGCGTCATGCGGCCCGGCTTCTTGGATTGGGATCCGCAGCCGACGCCGGCCAGCCATCTGCAGGTGCCCGAGAGCCCCGACGTCATTCAGCCCCTGAGCCCTCTGAACAACGCTCTGAACTCTTTGATCTGGTGGAACTATTTGAACTCTCTAAACACTTCTCAACTTATCAACAACCCCGAGGATTCATCATTTCTTCAGGAAAGAAACACCAAGTCCGAGCCATGGGCACCCCTTATCAACGACACCAGTTCAGAGATTCAGCTTGGCCAAGATGGCAGCAACACCGTCGAGCGTCGTCCAGAGTACGACCACAGCAACAGCCTGGAACTTGGCCACAACGAGGACCCCGCCAGCGACGGCGACGGCAACGGCAACGGCCACGGCCAAACAGACGCCATCAGCGATGCCGACATCGTTTCTTCAAAGAGCTCGGGCCAGCGGCCTCAGACGACCAACCCGCACCCGCTCGAGCGCTCGGATGGCGGGGACAGCGTCGCGCGCGCTGCTGGAGACGGCGGCAGCGACGGCCCTGATGCTGCCGAGGACGACCAGGTCGCCTCGCCGCCGGGAGACGAAGCGCGTGTCAACGACTTCCTCGACCGCCTGTCCGACCAGGGCCTGCAGAGGGCGCTCCAGCGGCTCGAAGAGGGAGGCAGGCTGACCGAACTCGGCTACCAGCTCCGGCCCGTATCCACGACAAAATCGGCCACAGACTGCAGCGTTGTCCCTGAACAGGCAACCTCAAAGAATCTGGAGCTCGGAAAGTTCCCTTGCAAAATCCAAGGCTGCACGGCCTCGTGCAGATCAAAGTCTGCGTTGCGGTACGTCTCTGGGGTCCTCCGGGCGGCCCTCCCTCCATGTGAATGTGATTTGCTGACCAAGCGGCATTTTTACAGGAAGCACGAAAAACGACACGAGAAGCTGTATGCATGCACGCTTGGCTGCACAGTAAAAGACGGCGCGACGAAAAGGTTTGGCAGCAAGAACGACTGGAAGCGCCACGAAGAGAATATGCACTTTTCGCCGCCCCTTGTCGGGGAGGCGTGGACGTGCGGCGAAATGCTGGAGACGATCGATCCAGACGTCAAGATTCCCTGCGGCGAAACGACCAAGGTTGAAAAGAAGTTCAAGGAACACCTTGTCACCGCCCATGGCCGCGACAACGACGACCAGAAGCTGTCCCACAAGGCCGCACAGGCCCGCACCTTGCCGCTGGAGCAGGCCCGCTTTTGGTGTGGGTTCTGCAAGAGAGACATTGTCGTGTTCGAGCGTGCCGAAGACGCAGAGCCGGGGACGGCGGCGGGTGCCAAAGGCCGCGTCGGCGATGCCGGAGACAACAGCGACGACAGCGGCGGCAAGGGCGATGACGACAGTGCCGGCATCGAGACCGTCCCGGTCGACACGAAACGGCCCCACAAAGACGGGTTTCTTCCCACCTCGTCCTTTCTTCAGGCGCGGTTCAACCACATTGACAACCATTTTGTTGGCCGGAAAACGACGGCAAGGAGTATCGCCGACTGGGCTCCGGAGCACAAAGGGAGCAAAAATGCGAGCGCTGCGCGGAGACGCGCTGCCGCCGGCCATCGGAGAGACGACGAAGCCGGCCGGCAAAAGCGATCCGGCGACGATGAGCTGTTTGGCGTGCCGAAGCGGAGCAAGTCCGCCTCGAGATTCTCCACTGCGGGCCCCCAGTCATGGCGATGTGTAAGTGTCAGACCCCGGCCAGCCAATAATGACACGTGCTGACCAGAGATGCTTCAGTGCCGGTGCCACCAGTTCAATACGACGATATCAAACGACGCTTGCGCTGGGTGTGGCTGTTTTATGTGTGACGGGTGCCCGAGAGTTTGATATTGCATGTCTCGACAAGTCTCTTTTTTCCTTTTTTTTTTCTTTTTTTATAATGGGCCATGTACGGCGTTGGTTGGCTGGATCCCGCGCATCCAAATCACATTGTGAAGATGCATGTCCCGGACGATACCCACATTTTCTCTTTTTCTTTTCGACCTTTTTCCTGTCATTGTTTCTTTCCGTTATCTGTTGCATTTGGGCCAGCTGGGCGTGGCAGCCCTGCACGCACTTTGATACTCCCCTACAAAACTCACGCGTTGACGGTCTGTCCGTTCTTGTTGCTCTTTTTCTCGCGACCCCCTGGAGAAATTTTTTCGTCGTGATCATGCAGAACCGTCTTGTTGAATGAGGCTGACAGCACGTTTGACAAAAGTGAGGCGCAGCAGAAGATGACGTACGGTGCGGCCCCCATCAGAATGAGGCTCTGTGGTCTCCTTCTCGACCGTCTTGCTCATCCGCCGCTGCGAGCAGCCAAACGTGTCCCGGCCAACGCTCCAATTCTCGCTCCAACAGACGATTCTCAGCCACATTGTTCTTGTCTCTGCTCTGCTTCAATCAGAAGCAATCACAAGACGCTGGGCACGAAGCAGGCCAGAAGAAAAAGGCGTTGGAGGCCGTTGGGGGCCGTTGGGGGCTGGGGCCCGCTCGGAGACTGCCCGTAGGCCGCTGGGGGCCGCTCGGGGCTGAATCGTCTGGCGAACGTGCTCTCCCGCCCTCGCGGTCCCCAAAGGAGTGCTACAATGCTCTTTTTTCATTTGTCATTGGAACCATGCGCATTGTCACGAGACCCGGCGGCAACAGAATGTGTGTGGCCAGCACCGTAACGGGCTGCGTCTGACACATACTGTTCTGTGTTACGAGTATGAGTGCAAAGTTCGGTATGGTCCAGACCTGACAGGGGTGAATCGTTCCCACCGATGCTACGGGAAGAAACAAGTCTTGAGTTTCGTTATTCGCATCCTGGCTAATAATAATCCTCCGTCCGAAATCTGCTGTTGCATCCGCCGTCCCTCCCATCATGTGACCAGCTTGCTTGGACGACGTGTCCTTCACAACGAAGTCGGCAAGTTGCCCTCGGAACGCCTTCGGACCAGGCAACAGCGTCATACACGCAAGGGCGACGATCATTGCTTGTTTAGGAAATATATCTTTCTGCCAAGGCCGCGACGACATCCAATCGTGCGTTCCGTTTTCTTGCTGTCGTTCTGTAGCATACTCTACTTACATAGTACGCAGCGCCCAAAAGACTTGTTGACATCCCTCTTCGGCCCCCCCCTCTGCTATGCCACAGCCACAGCCGCCAAGGGCCAGGAAAAACGACAAGCAGCAACGAATGCAATGCCAGGTCTGTTTTGTTGCTGGTGTCGCGTCGTTATGTTTACATTGTCGGCTTACATCGAGGCCTCGTGGCCTTAGGTGGGCTGGCGGGGCGCCTAGGACTCGGAAGCCCCGCCCAATAATAATAGCGCCCGCTACGGGGCCGCTCGAAGGTACTCGTACTAACTTTGTACGACGCTCAAGTTGGTCGACGAGGCAGGCAACACAACGGAGCTCGGAGAACCTGCTAGCCACGGCCAGCAGACAAGCAGTGGAGAGTGCCAGATCAGCTGCCTTGTTGGCGCCTGATTCTTCTGCCTGGGCAGTTTCCTTTGCGATTTGTCACTTGCGCCTAGTCTTTTTTTGCGTTGGCCTTATTTCCCGTGTCCTCGCTCTTGCTCTCGTAGCAGTCGAGCCCGGACAGGCCTTGCCGCGCGGCAGTCCTGAAGCGCCGGCCCAGGCCGGTCTGTCATCGGCTGCCGTTTTGTTTCTGGACCAGTTGTCTTGCTTTGACAATAGACGCCATTTCTTTGTACTCTATAATCAAAGTCGATTTCCAGCACTCCAATTTCTCTGACCTCTTGTTGAATATTGTGCTGCTTATTTTCCACATCGTACCGTACCGACGAGTTGGGCCGGATGGGCTGAGGCTCTGTGTGGATCTCCGTGGCCAATGGCTGAGGTGGACAACGTTGCCTCGCCATAAGCATCGGTATAACTGACCAAAGAAAATCTAAAAACACAAAGACAGCCAACGCAGTATGTCATAAGACACGACACCTCAAAAGACAAAGCACTGCGGGCTTTCTGATAGGGGGCAGTCCCGTGAGCTGGAAGGCGCTGATTCTAGGCAGTGCATAATGCAGCAGTGCGCAAAGGGAAAGTTAACAGACCGCTCTTTAATGTGTGTGAGCTCGTCTTGCACACCCTACGTGGCCAGCCTCTGGCAGGCCGTTATCCGTTGTTATGACTTGGCATGTCGCGCCGGCGTGTTGCGCCGAGACAGTTTTGCGTGGTCTCTCTTTGCACAGGACGCCACCGCGGCACGAAAAAGACAGAAGCCAGCACCACGAGGCTGTGCTCAGTTTGATCCCAGCGAGCTTCTGTTCTAGCCGGCCATGGCTGTTGACCTTGCTTCTCTCGAGTGTCTGTTTGGCGTCCAAGTGCCATTATGCGTACTCCTGCGTACTTGACGTGCGCAGTGTGCCTCTAAAGGCCAAACTACAGCTAGTCTGCACGGTCATGTCAGCTGCCATGTCTGCTGCCCATCCAGGCGTCGTTTCCACTAATTGTTAGGCTGGCATACGACCACGTAGAGTCGAGCCACTGTGTCGTGAGCCTTGTCGACGGTGAAATATAATATCGTGTAGACTGTTGGTTGCCTCCTTCGTTCAAGGCCTATTGGAGGTAAATGAGGGGGGTCTCAATTTATCTCATAGCTGAAGCGCGGAACGAGTTCATACGGCGGCCTTTTGTATTTACTCCAAGAATTGGTGCCCAAAGGACGAATCAGGCTTCCCATGAGTCAAAGAGTGCTTTACGCCGTGCTTGCTGCCAGCCATCTTGTCCCGGAGATGCTCGAATACGAACATGAGTGTGCTCTACGCTCATGCATTTTTCTGCAGAAAGGCCGGATGAACATTCAGTCGCCCAGTCTTGAAACAAGGCTCTTCTTTGCATTAGACAATCTGGGCGCCCAATGTTGTTTTTTCTGCCCATTGGATCTCCATTTTCATCCTCAGCTCGTCCTCTCGCTCTCCATATCTATGGCCTGTCCCCGCCCGCACCCGCTTGGCGCCTTGCTTCTTCTCTCCTTTTGACATTTGTTCCCTCTTCGTTTCTTCCTACCTTTGCCTTTTCGACTTGTGAGTTCCAGCAACCCTATCCTCTTGGTTTTTCCTCCAAGCACGAGGAACTTACACAAAAAAAACTCGAGAGGCGCAAGAACGCAAGTATGCTTTTCTTCATGTCTTGTACATTTTCTGCGCAACTCTCCTCGTCCTTGTGTCTGCTCGGGCTCAACGAGCTTTTCAGATCCGTGGTCTTTTTTTTTTCGTTTCCAAAGCTGCGTCAGTTTGGTTAGACCGTCTTCGCTCCGGCATCTATTTGCCTTTGCTAATCGATATTTCAGCTCCATCCCCTCCACGCGGCTTGCTCTTTCCTCTTACGGGACGTCTTGAGAGGCCTCTAGGCTACTTCCCGCCTGGATAGCCACAAAGTAGGCTTTGAGCACAACGGCCGCCCGACAGAGGACCAAGGCTCACCAGAACGGCACCCGTACGAGCCTGCGCAAGTGCTGTGGTTTTTTTTTATTTTTTTTCTTATTTACTCCTTTTCGACAGTCTTGTGCCGTTTTTCTGCGTTTTTATCGATCGTCTCTGCTTTGCAGCGGTTCTGCAGCGGTTCTGCACTTCGAGAAGGACGGTCGCTCTTTCCTGTTCCAGTCCTGGACCAGCCCTGGACGATCCTTCCCGTCAAGTGCCCGCGCCCCTTCTGTCGACCTTCGTCCCATCCGCACAACTGTTTTCTCTTTTGCATCTCTTGTCCATTTCTCCTTTTCTCTTTTGGCCCCCACCGCTCTGGGACGAAGCTGACCTCGACAACTGCTGTTTGCTTTTTCGCCAACTTCGGGCTGGCCGTGCCTATAGATTTGCCGTCCCGCCCGCTCGCCTATTTTCTTGCTTTTTTTCTTGCCTTTTTTCTTGCCTCTTATCTTTTTTTTTCTTTTTTCTTTTTTTGCGCTTCACGACGCGGCCATGAATTGCCCCAGCTCCAGCTCGCTGTACCGTACAAACACGGTCAGCTATCCGCCCCATGACGACGGCCAGCGCCATCTCGACAACGCCTCTCCCCTCTTTGCCGAATCTCATTCTCACCCGTTCGATTCACCGAGGCCGGCTTATTCGCCAAACATTTTCGCCAGAGGCCCCGATCCGCAGATCCTGGCAATCCCGACGGACGAGATTGTCCAGGACTCGGGCCAGCAGTTCCCGCAGGACACCGGCAATCTTCCGATGCTTTTCGACCCGTCCGATGTGCAGCCACCTCTTGACGTGCATGCCATGTCGTCTCCTGTCATTGACAAATCAGCTGGGTTTCCATACGGTGCCGCCGACTTCTCGCTGCTGCCCCAGGAACAAAACGCTCAGCGAGTCGGGCACCAGGAAAGAATCGAAGAAGAGACGCACCGAGTCACGCAGGCACTGCAAGGCCGCGTCAAAAAGAGGCCCCAGCCAGGCTCCCCTAGCCGCCGCGTCCAACAGCAACAAGCGATGCAAGACCAGCAGCAGTTTGCCTACCAACAAAACTCCTATAGCACGCCGCAACAGCAGGGGCCGTTCTTGCCGCTGGCAGGGCCATCGATGGTCCGGACGCCAGCAGTGCCACAGGTGTCGCTGATGCCGCAGATGGAGTCGGCGAGCTTTCTTGTCAGGTCCGAGTACTCTGCGGCAGGCTCCTACACAAACACGATGCCGCTCCGTGTCGACGCAAGTTTGCTGGACAGGAACACAATGGCTCCGCCGAGCGTCTACACATACCCCGGGACCGAATACACCGGGACCACGTTCGATTGTGACAACGTCCGCAACGATGCACAGTCGCCGGGAGCATCCAGCGATATGAACAGCAGCTTCCAGTGGCATCAGGGCCCTCAGGACTTGCATGGTGCCGGCCAGTCGAACTGGAATGTCCCCCAGAACATGGACGGCGCTTTTCATGCTCCCTCTTCAGTGGACAGCCGCCTAAGCACTGACTCGAGGTCTAAACAGCTATTCCCGCGGGCACAGCCCATCTATACGGGGTACCACGGACGCGGTCAAAACTACTACCCAAACACGGACAGCAACAGCCATGGAAATGCTGCGGCTTTTGGCGGTGCGGACCCTCGCCAGGGTGGCCGCCACACCGGAGCCATGGCTCCTCCCAGCTACAGCCATGACGCCGGAATGGGCGGCAAAGCCTACACAGTGTCACCTGCAACATTGAGCGTGGAGCCTAGTATGACGGAGGCTATTTCGGAGAATCCAGCAGCTGGCTTTGGCCCTCAGCAGCAGATATCAGTGTTTCCGAGCTTACTCGACAACTTTGGCGAGGACGAGGACCTACCTGGCGGTGCTCCAAACAACGACAACACGACATGGTTCACTGACAATACATCGGCACAAACTCTCAACGCCCCGGTGCCAAGACCAAAGCGTCTTCTGGAATACAGTGTACAGGGCCGGCAGCAACCTGACCACGCTCAGGCCGTGCTGGGGCAGCGGGCGGACGCGCACCTCGCGGCCCCCGCAATCTCGCTGCTTCGCGATACGAAGCGTCCGAGGCTGGCGCACGCGGGGCAGGCTGGCGTGTCTCCAGGCACCGTTTCTGCCGGGCCCGGAAAGTCGGCAAAGGCTAGAGGCAAAGAGCGGGCGCCGTCGACGGCCACACGGCCTGCCGGTGTGGCCGCGTCCGGTCCGCAGCGGCGGCCCGCCGGGCTCGTGGTGTGCAAGGAGTGCCCAACAACACCCCAGCCCACGCTGTTTGGCACGGCAGAGGAATTGAAGGCGCACGTCAAGAGCGAGCATCGGCACTTTGTGTGCCGCTTTAACTTTGCAAGGTGCAGCGATACATTTTCCTGCAAGAACGAGTGGAAACGACACATTGCCTCGCAGCATGTCATGGAGATGACTTGGCAGTGCGTAGGCTGCAGCTCGCAAAGGGTGTTTCGGCGCAAGGATCTGTTCATCCAGCATCTGTCTCGCATGCACAAGGACAAGGAGGTCTCTGAGGAGCGCAGCCGGTCAAGAAAACAGGACGCGAAGCATGCGGCAGCCGGGCCGTCCCGCGGCGGGCCGAAAAAGAGGCCGCCCGCGGGCGGCACAAGGGCGGGCGCAGCCTCGGTAGAGGCAGACCCGGACATGGCAGAGCAGCTGTCGGACACCGATGCCGAGACCACGCGGCTCGAGATGCTGTCGCGTGTTCCGTTCACGGAGCTTCCGAGGGTCATGGTGTGCCCGGCGCCGGATTGCCGCAAGCGGCATGAGGGCGACGATGCCTTTGACAAGCACCTGGAGCACGTGGCCACGCACTTTACGACGCCCAATTCCGCGGATTGGCCTACGCGGGCGGCGCAGCGCATTGTGTTTGGCCAAGATGCCGACCTCGAGCATTTCATTCCTTGGTTCGTGCAGCAGGGTGTTCTGGAGGCAGAGGACGACGGCTGGGGGCTTCGTTCAAAGAAGGTCCGCGACGCAGAAGCCCGAGAGGAAGCAGAGCGCAAACGGGCAGCGGAAGGGCGATGAGCAATGCGCTGCTTGAGGGAGCTGTTCTTTTTTCTCTCCTTTCTTTATCTTTTTCCAGTCTCGACAACGACAGCACGTGCCTCGGTCTTCTTTGTTTATTTTTATTTATTTTTGTTTATTTTTGTTTATTTTTGTTTATTTTTGTTTATTTTTGT